>JAFMOC010001812.1:0-18578 GCA_019802505.1 Corydoras sp. C115 | reverse complement strand
CGGTCAAAAACGTGGGAAATGCACAAAAACACAACATTCACAGACAACATGTAAAAAGCATGAAATACACAAAATAAGCGTGAAAAACGTCTAAAAAACACACTAAAAGAACAGGAAACCTGTAAAATGTACAGAAAACGTGCAAAATTTATGAAAAACGGTCAAAAACGTGGGAAATGCACAAAAACACAACATTCACAGACAACATGTAAAAAGCATGAAATACACAAAATAAGCGTGAAAAACGTCTAAAAAAACACACTAAAAGAACAGGAAACCTGTAAAATGTACAGAAAACGTGCAAAATTTATGAAAAACGGTCAAAAACGTGGGAAATGCACAAAAACACACAACATTCACAGACAACATGTAAAAAGCATGAAATACACACAAAAATAAGCGTGAAAAACGTCTAAAAAACACACTAAAAGAACAGGAAACCTGTAAAATGTACAGAAAACGTGCAAAATTTATGAAAAACGGTCAAAAACGTGGGAAATGCACAAAAACACAACATTCACAGACAACATGTAAAAAAAAATGAAATACACAAAATAAGCGTGAAAAACGTCTAAAAAAAAACACACACTAAAAGAACAGGAAACCTGTAAAATGTACAGAAAACGTGCAAAATTTATGAAAAACGGTCAAAAACGTGGGAAATGCACAAAAACACACAACATGTAAAAAGCATGAAATACACAAAATAAGCGTTAAAAACGTCTAAAAAAACACACTAAAAGAACAGGAAACCTGTAAAATGTACAGAAAACGTGCAAAATTTATGAAAAAAACGGTCAAAAACGTGGGAAATGCACAAAAACACAACAACATTCACAGACAACATGTAAAAAGCATGAAATACACAAAATAAGCGTGAAAAACGTCTAAAAAACACACTAAAAGAACAGGAAAAACCTGTAAAATGTACAGAAAACGTGCAAAATTTATGAAAAAACGGTCAAAAACGTGGGAAATGCACAAAAACACAAACATTCACAGACAACATGTAAAAAGCATGAAATACACAAAAATAAGCGTGAAAAACGTCTAAAAAACACACTAAAAAAAACAGGAAACCTGTAAAATGTACAGAAAACGTGCAAAATTTATGAAAAAAACGGTCAAAAACGTGGGAAATGCACAAAAAACACAACATTCACAGACAACATGTAAAAAGCATGAAATACACAAAATAAGCGTGAAAAACGTCTAAAAAAAAAAACACTAAAAGAACAGGAAACCTGTAAAATGTACAGAAAACGTGCAAAATTTATGAAAAAAACGGTCAAAAACGTGGGAAATGCACAAAAACACAACATTCACAGACAACATGTAAAAAGCATGAAATACACAAAAAAAAGCGTGAAAAACGTCTAAAAAAACACACTAAAAGAACAGGAAAAACCTGTAAAATGTACAGAAAACGTGCAAAATTTATGAAAAACGGTCAAAAACGTGGGAAATGCACAAAAACACACAACATGTAAAAAGCATGAAATACACAAAATAAGCGTGAAAAACGTCTAAAAAACACACTAAAAGAACAGGAAACCTGTAAAATGTACAGAAAACGTGCAAAATTTATGAAAAACGGTCAAAAACGTGGGAAATGCACAAAAACACAACATTCACAGACAACATGTAAAAGCATGAAATACACAAAAAATAAGCGTGAAAAACGTCTAAAAAACACACTAAAAGAACAGGAAACCTGTAAAATGTACAGAAAAAAACGTGCAAAATTTATGAAAAACGGTCAAAAAACGTGGGAAATGCACAAAAACACAACATTCACAGACAACATGTAAAAAGCATGAAATACACAAAAAAGCGTGAAAAACGTCTAAAAAACACACTAAAAGAACAGGAAACCTGTAAAATGTACAGAAAACGTGCAAAATTTATGAAAAACGGTCAAAAACGTGGGAAATGCACAAAAACACAACATTCACAGACAACATGTAAAAAGCATGAAATACACAAAATAAGCGTGAAAAACGTCTAAAAAAACACACTAAAAAAAAACAAAATGAAACCTGTAAAAAACGTGGGAAATGTACAGAAAACGTGCAAAATTTATGAAAAAAAAGACAAAAAAAATGTGGGAAATGCACAAAAACACAAAAAAACGTGGGAAATTCACAGAAACACACAACATGTAAAAGCATGAAATACACAAAATAAGCGTGAAAAAAAAACGTCTAAAAAAAAAAAACACTAAAAGAACAACAGGAAACCTGTAAAATGTACAGAAAACGTGCAAAATTTATGAAAAACGGTCAAAAAACGTGGGAAATGCACAAAAACACAAACATTCACAGACAACATGTAAAAAGCATGAAATACACAAAAAAAAGCGTGAAAAACGTCTAAAAAACACACTAAAAGAACAGGAAACCTGTAAAATGTACAGAAAACGTGCAAAATTTATGAAAAACGGTCAAAAACGTGGGAAATGCACAAAAACACACAACATTCACAGACAACATGTAAAAAGCATGAAATACACAAAAAATAAGCGTGAAAAAAAAACGTCTAAAAAAAAAAACACTAAAAGAACAGGAAACCTGTAAAATGTACAGAAAAAAACGTGCAAAATTTATGAAAAAAACGGTCAAAAACGTGGGAAATGCACAAAAACACACACATTCACAGACAACATGTAAAAAAAATGCATGAAATACACAAAATAAGCGTGAAAAACGTCTAAAAAACACACTAAAAGAACAGGAAACCTGTAAAATGTACAGAAAACGTGCAAAATTTATGAAAAACGGTCAAAAACGTGGGAAATGCACAAAAACACAACATTCACAGACAACATGTAAAAAGCATGAAATACACAAAATAAGCGTGAAAAACGTCTAAAAAAACACACTAAAAGAACAGGAAACCTGTAAAATGTACAGAAAACGTGCAAAATTTATGAAAAAAAAACGGTCAAAAACGTGGGAAATGCACAAAAACACAACATTCACAGACAACATGTAAAAAAAAGCATGAAATACACAAAATAAGCGTGAAAAAAAACGTCTAAAAAAACACACTAAAAGAACAGGAAACCTGTAAAATGTACAGAAAACGTGCAAAATTTGCATGAAAAAACGGTCAAAAACGTGGGAAATGCACAAAAACACACACATTCACAGACAACATGTAAAAAGCATGAAATACACAAATAAGCGTGAAAAACGTCTAAAAAAACACTAAAAGAACAGGAAACCTGTAAAATGTACAGAAAACGTGCAAAATTTATGAAAAAAACGGTCAAAAACGTGGGAAATGCACAAAAACACAAACATTCACAGACAACATGTAAAAAGCATGAAATACACAAAAAAAGCGTGAAAAAAACGTCTAAAAAACACACTAAAAGAACAGGAAACCTGTAAAATGTACAGAAAACGTGCAAAATTTATGAAAAACGGTCAAAAACGTGGGAAATGCACAAAAACACAACAGACATGTAAAAAGCAAAAAATACACAAAATAAGCGTGAAAAACGTCTAAAAAACACACTAAAAACAGGAAACCTGTAAAATGTACAGAAAACGTGCAAAATTTATGAAAAACGTCAAAAACGTGGGAAATGCACAAAAACACAACATTCACAGACAATGTAAAAAGCATGAAAATACACAAAATAAGCGTGAACGTCTAAAAAACACACTAAAAGAACAGGAAACCTGTAAAATGTACAGAAAAAACGTGCAAAATTTATGAAAAAAAACGTCAAAAAACGTGGGAAATGCACAAAAACACATTTCACAGACAACAGTAAAAAGCATGAAATACACAAAATAAGCGTGAAAAACGTCTAAAAAAACACAAAAAAAACAACAGAAACCTGTAAAATGTACAGAAAACGTGCAAAATTTATGAAAAACGGTCAAAAACGTGGGAAATGCACAAAAACACACAACATGTAATAAGCATGAAATACACAAAATAAGCGTGAAAAACGTCTAAAAAAACACACTAAAAGAACAGGAAACCTGTAAAATGTACAGAAAACGTGCAAAATTTATGAAAAACGGTCAAAAACGTGGGAAATGCACAAAAACACAACATTCACAGACAACATGTAAAAAGCATGAAATACACAAAATAAGCGTGAAAAACGTCTAAAAAACACACTAAAAGAACAGGAAACCCTGTAAAATGTACAGAAAACGTGCAAAATTTATGAAAAACGGTCAAAAACGTGGGAAATGCACAAAAACACAACATTCACAGACAACATGTAAAAAGCATGAAATACACAAAATAAGCGTGAAAAACGTCTAAAAAACACACTAAAAGAACAGGAAACCTGTAAAATGTACAGAAAACGTGCAAAATTTATGAAAAACGGTCAAAAACGTGGGAAATGCACAAAAACACACAACATGTAAAAAGCATGAAATACACAAAATAAGCGTGAAAAACGTCTAAAAAACACACTAAAAGAACAGGAAACCTGTAAAATGTACAGAAAACGTGCAAAATTTATGAAAAACGGTCAAAAACGTGGGAAATGCACAAAAACACAAACATGTAAACAGACAAAATACAAAAAAGTAAAAAAAACATGAAATACACAAAAAACAGAAAAACGTCTAAAAAAAACACAAAAAAAAAGGAAACCTGTAAAATGTAAAGAAAACGTGCAAAAAAAACATGAAAAAGGAAACGGTCAAAAAGAAAACGTGGGAAAATTTATGGTCACAAAACGTGGGAAATGCACAAAAACACAAACATTCACAGACAACATGTAAAAAGCATGAAATGAAATACACAAAATAAGCGTGAAAAACGTCTAAAAAACACACTAAAAGAACAGGAAACCTGTAAAATGTACAGAAAACGTGCAAAATTTATGAAAAAAAACGGTCAAAAACGTGGGAAATGCACAAAAACACAACATTCACAGACAACATGTAAAAAGCATGAAATACACAAAATAAGCGTGAAAAACGTCTAAAAAAAAAAACACTAAAAAAACAGGAAACCTGTAAAATGTACAGAAAACGTGCAAAATTTATGAAAAAACGGTCAAAAACGTGGGAAATGCACAAAAACACACATTCACAACATGTAAAAAGCATGAAATACACAAAATAAGCGTGAAAAAAACGTCTAAAAAAACACTAAAAGAACAGGAAAAAACTGTAAAATGTACAGAAAACGTGCAAAATTTATGAAAAAAAAACGGTCAAAAACGTGGGAAATGCACAAAAACACACAACATTCACAGACAACATGTAAAAAGCATGAAATACACAAAATAAGCGTGAAAAACGTCTAAAAAAAACACACTAAAAGAACAGGAAACCTGTAAAATGTACAGAAAACGTGCAAAATTTATGAAAAACGGTCAAAAACGTGGGAAATGCACAAAAACACACAACAACATCACAGACAACATGTAAAAATGCAAAAATACACAAAATAAGCGTGAAAAACGTCTAAAAAACACACACTAAAAGAACAGGAAACCTGTAAAATGTACAGAAAACGTGCAAAATTTATGAAAAACGGTCAAAAACGTGGGAAATGCACAAAAAAACACAACATTCACAGACAACATGTAAAAAGCATGAAATACACAAAATAAGCGTGAAAACGTCTAAAAAACACACTAAAAGAACAGGAAACCTGTAAAATGTACAGAAAACGTGCAAAATTTATGAAAAACGGTCAAAAACGTGGGAAATGCACAAAAACACACATTCACAGACAACATGTAAAAAAGCATGAAATACACAAAAAAAGCGTGAAAAAACGTCTAAAAAACACACTAAAAAAGAACAGGAAAAACCTGTAAAATGTACAGAAAACGTGCAAAATTTATGAAAAACGGTCAAAAACGTGGGAAATGCACAAAAACACAACATTCACAGACAACATGTAAAAAGCATGAAATACACAAAATAAGCGTGAAAAACGTCTAAAAAACACACTAAAAGAACAAAAAACCTGTAAAATGTACAGAAAACGTGCAAAATTTATGAAAAACGGTCAAAAACGTGGGAAATGCACAAAAACACACAACATGTAAAAAGCATGAAATACACAAAATAAGCGTGAAAAACGTCTAAAAAACACACTAAAAGAACAGGAAACCTGTAAAATGTACAGAAAACGTGCAAAATTTATGAAAAACGGTCAAAAACGTGGGAAATGCACAAAAACACAACATTCACAGACAACATGTAAAAAGCATGAAATACACAAAATAAGCGTGAAAAACGTCTAAAAAAAACACTAAAAGAACAGGAAACCTGTAAAATGTACAGAAAACGTGCAAAATTTATGAAAAAAAAACGGTCAAAAACGTGGGAAATGCACAAAAACACACAACATTCACAGACAACATGTAAAAAGCATGAAATACACAAAATAAGCGTAAGCAAAAAAAAACGTCTAAAAAAAACACACACTAAAAGAACAGGAAACCTGTAAAATGTACAGAAAACGTGCAAAATTTATGAAAAACGGTCAAAAACGTGGGAAATGCACAAAAACACACAACATGTAATAAGCATGAAATACACAAAATAAGCGTGAAAAACGTCTAAAAAACACACTAAAAGAACAGGAAACCTGTAAAATGTACAGAAAACGTGCAAAATTTATGAAAAACGGTCAAAAACGTGGGAAATGCACAAAAACACAACATTCACAGACAACATGTAAAAAGCATGAAATACACAAAAAAGCGTGAAAAAAAACGTCTAAAAAAAAACACTAAAAAAAAGAAAACCTGTAAAATGTACAGAAAACGTGCAAAATTTATGAAAAACGGTCAAAAACGTGGGAAATGCACAAAAAACACACAAACATTCACAGACAACATGTAAAAAGCATGAAATACACAAAAATAAGCGTGAAAAACGTCTAAAAAAAAACACTAAAAGAACAGGAAACCTGTAAAATGTACAGAAAACGTGCAAAATTTATGAAAAAAAACGGTCAAAAACGTGGGAAATGCACAAAAACACAACATTCACAGACAACATGTAAAAAGCATGAAATACACAAAAATAAGCGTGAAAAACGTCTAAAAAAAACACTAAAAAAAAAGGAAACCTGTAAAATGTACAGAAAACGTGCAAAATTTATGAAAAAAAACGGTCAAAAAACGTGGGAAATGCACAAAAACACAAAAAAAAACACAGACAAAAACATGTAAAAAGCATGAAATACACAAAATAAGCAACATGTAAAAATGAAAACAAAATAAGCGTGAAAAAACGTCTAAAAAACACAAAAAAAGAACAGGAACCTGTAAAATGTACAGAAAACGTGCAAAATTTATGAAAAACGGTCAAAAACGTGGGAAATGCACAAAAAACAACATTCACACAGACAACATGTAAAAAGCATGAAATACACAAAATAAGCGTGAAAAACGTCTAAAAAAAACACACTAAAAGAACAGGAAACCTGTAAAATGTACAGAAAACGTGCAAAATTTATGAAAAACGGTCAAAAAAACGTGGGAAAAAACAAAAAACACAACATTCACATTCACAGACAACATGTAAAAAATGCATGAAATACACAAAATAAGCGTGAAAAACGTCTAAAAAAAAAACACTAAAAGAACAGGAAACCTGTAAAATGTACAGAAAACGTGCAAAATTTATGAAAAAAAACGGTCAAAAACGTGGGAAATGCACAAAAACACAACAACACAGACAACATGTAAAAAAAAGCATGAAATACACAAAAAAAGCGTGAAAAACGTCTAAAAAAAAACACTAAAAAACAGGAAACCTGTAAAATGTACAGAAAACGTGCAAAATTTATGAAAAAAACGGTCAAAAACGTGGGCAAAAAACACAAAAAAACAAAAACAAACAACATGTAAAAAGCATGAAAAACAAAATACACAAAATAAGCGTGAAAAACGTCTAAAAAACACACTAAAAGAACAGGAAACCTGTAAATGTAAAATGTACAGAAAACGTGCAAAATTTATGAAAAACGGTCAAAAACGTCAAAAAAAACGTGGGAAATGCACAAAAACACAACATTCACAGACAACATGTAAAAAGCATGAAATACACAAAAAAAAAGCGTGAAAAAAAGTCTAAAAAAAAACACTAAAAAAAAACAGGAAACCTGTAAAATGTACAGAAAAAACGTGCAAAATTTATGAAAAACGGTCAAAAACGTGGGAAATGCACAAAAACAAAAACATCACAGACAACATGTAAAAAATGAAAACACAAAAAAACGTGAAAAACATCAAAAAAACACAAAAAAACACTGTAAAAAAAAAAAACGTGCTAAAATTATGAAAAAACGTGAAAAAAACAAAAAAAAACACAAAATAAAGAACAGGAAAACCTGTAAAATGTACAGAAAACGTGCAAAATTTAAAAAAACTGTGGGAAAAACAAAAACAACATGTAAAAAAAGCATGAAATGTACAGAAAACGTGCAAAAAACGTTTATGAAAAAAAAAAACAGGTCAAAAAAAACGTGGGAAAACGTGCACAAAAAAAACACAAAAAACATGGGAAAGCACAAAAAACATGTAAAAACATGTAAAAAGCATGAAATACACAAAAAAAAGCGTGAAAAACGTCTAAAAAACACAAAAAGAACAGGAAACCTGTAAAATGTACAGAAAAAAACGTGCAAAAATTTATGAAAAACGGTCAAAAACGTGGGAAATGCACAAAAACACACACATTCACAGACAACATGTAAAAAGCATGAAATACACAAAATAAGCGTGAAAAACGTCTAAAAAAAAACACTAAAAAGAACAGGAAACCTGTAAAATGTACAGAAAACGTGCAAAATTTATGAAAAAAACGGTCAAAAACGTGGGAAATGCACAAAAAACACAACATTCACAGACAAATGTAAAAAGCATGAAATACACAAAATAAGCGTGAAAAAAAACGTCTAAAAAAAAAACACACTAAAAGAACAGGAAACCTGTAAAATGTACAGAAAACGTTTATGAAAAACGCAAAAACGTTATGAAAAAAATGTCAAAAAAAAAGCGTGGGAAACGTGCACAAAAACACACAAAAAAACAGAAACCTGTAAAATGTAAAAAAAACATGCAAAATTTATGAAAAAAAGCGTGGGAAAAACAAAAACAAATAAAAAAAAAAGCATGAAACACAAAAATAAGCGTGAAAAAAATGTCTAAAAAACACACTAAAAGAACAGGAAACCTGTAAAATGTACAGAAAAACGTGCAAAATTTATGAAAAACGGTCAAAAACGTGGGAAATGCACAAAAACACACAACATTCACAGACAACATGTAAAAAGCATGAAATACACAAAAAAAGCGTGAAAAACGTCTAAAAAAACACACTAAAAAAACAGGAAACCTGTAAAATGTACAGAAAAAAACGTGCAAAATTTATGAAAAACGGTCAAAAACGTGGGAAATGCACAAAAAACACAACATTCACAGACAACATGTAAAAAGCATGAAATACACAAAAAATAAGCGTGAAAAACGTCTAAAAAACTAAAAAAAAGAAACAGAAAACTGCAAAATTTAAAAAAAACGGTCAAAAACGTGGGAAATGCACAAAAACAAAACAGACAACATGTAAAAATGAAAACTGTAAAATGTAAAAAAAAAAAAACACACTAAAAAAACAGGATGAAAAAAACGGTCAAAAAAAAACGTGGGAAATGCACAAAAACACACAACATTCACAGAAACATGTAAAAAGCATGAAATACACAAAATAAGCGTGAAAAAAAACGTCTAAAAAAAACACACAAAAAAGAACAGGAAAAACCTGTAAAATGTACAGAAAACGTGCAAAATTTATGAAAAACGGTCAAAAACGTGGGAAATGCACAAAAACACACACATTCACAGACAACATGTAAAAAGCATGAAATACACAAAAAAAGCGTGAAAAACGTCTAAAAAAAAACACACTAAAAGAACAGGAAACCTGTAAAATGTACAGAAAACGTGCAAAATTTATGAAAAACGGTCAAAAACGTGGGAAATGCACAAAAACACACAACATGTAAAAAGCATGAAATACACAAAATAAGCGTGAAAAACGTCTAAAAAAACACACTAAAAGAACAGGAAACCTGTAAAATGTACAGAAAACGTGCAAAATTTATGAAAAACGGTCAAAAACGTGGGAAATGCACAAAAACACAACATTCACAGACAACATGTAAAAAGCATGAAATACACAAAATAAGCGTGAAAAACGTCTAAAAAACACACAAAAAGAACAGGAAACCTGTAAAATGTACAGAAAAAACGTGCAAAATTTATGAAAAAAACGGTCAAAAACGTGGGAAATGCACAAAAAACACAAACATTCACAGACAAAATGTATGTAAAAAAAAGCATGAAATACACAAAAAAAAGCGTGAAAAAAAACGTGCAAAATCTAAAAAAAAACACTAAAAAACACACTAACAGGAAAAACCTGTAAAATGTACAGAAAACGTGCAAAATTTATGAAAAAAAAACTGTCAAAAAAAAACGTGGGAAATGCACAAAAACACAAAAACATTCACAGACAAAAACACAACATGTAAAAACATGTAAAAAGCATGAAATACACAAAATAAGCGTGAAAAAAAAACGTCTAAAAAAAAAACACACTAAAAGAACAGGAAACCTGTAAAATGTACAGAAAACGTGCAAAATTTATGAAAAAAACGGTCAAAAACGTGGGAAATGCACAAAAACACACAACATTCACAGACAACATGTAAAAAGCATGAAATACACAAAATAAGCGTGAAAAACGTCTAAAAAAACACTAAAAAAAACAGGAAACCTGTAAAATGTACAGAAAACGTGCAAAATTTATGAAAAAAACGGTCAAAAACGTGGGAAATGCACAAAAACACAACATTCACAGACAACATGTAAAAAGCATGAAATACACAAAAAAGCGTGAAAAACGTCTAAAAAAAAAAAACACTAAAAGAACAGGAAACCTGTAAAATGTACAGAAAACGTGCAAAATTTATGAAAAACGGTCAAAAACGTGGGAAATGCACAAAAACACAACAACATTCACAGACAACATGTAAAAAGCATGAAATACACAAAATAAGCTGAAAAACGTCTAAAAAAACACTAAAAAGAACAGGAAACCTGTAAAATGTACAGAAAAAACGTGCAAAATTTATGAAAAACGGTCAAAAACGTGGGAAATGCACAAAAAAAACACAAAACATTCACAGACAACATGTAAAAAGCATGAAATACACAAAAAAATAAGCGTGAAAAAAAAAGTCTAAAAAAACACACTAAAAGAACAGGAAACCTGTAAAATGTACAGAAAACGTGCAAAATTTATGAAAAAAACGGTCAAAAACGTGGGAAATGCACAAAAACACAACATTCACAGACAACATGTAAAAAGCATGAAATACACAAAATAAGCGTGAAAAAAAACGTCTAAAAAACACACTAAAAAAAACAGGAAACCTGTAAAATGTACAGAAAACGTGCAAAATTTATGAAAAACGGTCAAAAAAAACGTGGGAAATGCACAAAAACACAACATTCACAGACAACAACATGTAAAAAGCATGAAATACACAAAAAAAGCGTGAAAAAAAAAAACGTCAAAAAAACACACTAAAAGAACAGGAAACCTGTAAAATGTACAGAAAACGTGCAAAAAATTTATGAAAAAAAACGTCAAAAACGTGGGAAATGCACAAAAACACAACATTCACAGACAACAACATGTAAAAAGCATGAAATACACAAAATAAGCGTGAAAAACGTCTAAAAAAACACACTAAAAGAACAGGAAACCTGTAAAATGTACAGAAAACGTGCAAAATTTATGAAAAAAAACGGTCAAAAACGTGTGGGAAATGCACAAAAAACACAACATTCACAGACAACATGTAAAAAAGCATGAAATACACAAAATAAGCGTGAAAAAACGTCTAAAAAAAACACTAAAAAAAACAGGAAACCTGTAAAATGTACAGAAAACGTGCAAAATTTATGAAAAAAAACGGTCAAAAACGTGGGAAATGCACAAAAACACACAACATTCACAGACAACATGTAAAAAAATGAAATACACAAAAAAAAAAAGCATGAAAAACAAAATAAGTCTACGTCTAAAAAACACACTAAAAACAACAGGAAACCTGTAAAATGTACAGAAAACGTGCAAAATTTATGAAAAACGGTCAAAAAAACGTGGGAAATGCACAAAAACACACAACATTCACAGACAACATGTAAAAAAAAGCATGAAATACACAAAATAAGCGTGAAAAACGTCTAAAAAACACACTAAAAAAACAGGAAACCTGTAAAATGTACAGAAAACGTGCAAAATTTATGAAAAAAACGGTCAAAAAACGTGGGAAATGCACAAAAACACACACATTCACAGACAACATGTAAAAAGCATGAAATACACAAAATAAGCGTGAAAAAAAAACGTCTAAAAAACACACTAAAAGAACAGGAAAAAAGCCTGTAAAATGTACAGAAAACGTGCAAAATTTATGAAAAAACGGTCAAAAACGTGGGAAATGCACAAAAACACAAACATTCACAGACAACATGTAAAAAAAATGAAATACACAAAATAAGCGTGAAAAACGTCTAAAAAAAACACACTAAAAGAACAGGAAACCTGTAAAATGTACAGAAAACGTGCAAAATTTATGAAAAACGGTCAAAAACGTGGGAAATGCACAAAAACACAAACATTCACAGACAACATGTAAAAAAATGAAATACACAAAAAAAAAAGCGTGAAAAAACGTCTAAAAAACACACACACTAAAAGAACAGGAAACCTGTAAAATGTACAGAAAACGTGCAAAATTTATGAAAAAACGGTCAAAAAAAACGTGGGAAATGCACAAAAACACAACATTCACAGACAACATGTAAAAAGCATGAAATACACAAAAAATAAGCGTGAAAAACGTCTAAAAAAAACACACTAAAAGAAACAGGAAACCTGTAAAATGTACAGAAAACGTGCAAAATTTATGAAAAACGGTCAAAAAAACGTGGGAAATGCACAAAAACACAACAACATTCACAGACAACATGTAAAAAGCATGAAATACACAAAATAAGCGTGAAAAACGTCTAAAAAACACACTAAAAAACAGGAAACCTGTAAAATGTACAGAAAACGTGCAAAATTTATGAAAAACGGTCAAAAACGTGGGAAATGCACAAAAAACACAACATTCACAAACAACATGTAAAAAGCATGAAATACACAAAATAAGCGTGAAAAAAAACGTCTAAAAAACACACAAATGAACAGGAAACCTGTAAAATGTACAGAAAACGTGCAAAATTTTATGAAAAACGGTCAAAAACGTGGGAAATGCACAAAAACACAAAAAAACAGACAACATGTAAAAAGCATGAAACACAAAAAATAAGCGTGAAAACGTCTAAAAAAAAAACACTAAAAGAACAGGAAACCTGTGTAAAATGTACAGAAAACGTGCAAAATTTATGAAAAAAAAACGGTCAAAAACGTGGGAAATGCACAAAAACACACAACATTCACAGACAACATGTAAAAAGCATGAAATACACAAAATAAGCGTGAAAAACGTCTAAAAAAACACACTAAAAAAACAGGAAACCTGTAAAATGTACAGAAAAAACGTGCAAAATTTATGAAAAACGGTCAAAAAACGTGGGAAATGCACAAAAACACACAACATTCACAGACAACATGTAAAAAAAAATGAATACACAAAATAAGCGTGAAAAAACGTCTAAAAAAAACACTAAAAGAACAGGAAACCTGTAAAATGTACAGAAAACGTGCAAAATTTATGAAAAAAAAACGGTCAAAAAACGTGGGAAATGCACAAAAAACACACACATTCACAGACAACATGTAAAAAAAATGAAAAACACAAAATAAGCGTGAAAAACGTCTAAAAAAAACACACTAAAAGAACAGGAAACCTGTAAAATGTACAGAAAACGTGCAAAATTTATGAAAAAAACGGTCAAAAAAAAACGTGGGAAATGCACAAAAACACATTCACAGACAACATGTAAAAAGCATGAAATACACAAAATAAGCGTGAAAAACGTCTAAAAAACACACTAAAAGAACAGGAAACCTGTAAAATGTACAGAAAAAACGTGCAAAATTTATGAAAAACGGTCAAAAAACGTGGGAAATGCACAAAAACACAAACATTCACAGACAACATGTAAAAAGCATGAAATACACAAAAATAAGCGTGAAAAACGTCTAAAAAAAACACTAAAAGAACAGGAAACCTGTAAAATGTACAGAAAACGTGCAAAAATTTATGAAAAACGGTCAAAAACGTGGGAAATGCACAAAAACACAACATTCACAGACAACATGTAAAAAGCATGAAATACACAAAATAAGCGTGAAAAACGTCTAAAAAAAACACACTAAAAGAACAGGAAACCTGTAAAATGTACAGAAAACGTGCAAAATTTATGAAAAACGGTCAAAAACGTGGGAAATGCACAAAAACACAAACATTCACAGACAACATGTAAAAAAAGCATGAAATACACAAAAAAAAGCGTGAAAAACGTCTAAAAAAACACACTAAAAGAACAGGAAACCTGTAAAATGTACAGAAAACGTGCAAAATTTATGAAAAACGGTCAAAAACGTGGGAAATGCACAAAAACACAACATTCACAGACAACATGTAAAAAGCATGAAATACACAAAATAAGCGTGAAAAACGTCTAAAAAAAAACACACTAAAAAAAAACACAGAAAACGTGCAAAATGAAAAAACAGGAAAAACACTGTAAAATGTACAGAAAACGTGCAAAATTTATGAAAAAAAAACGGTCAAAAACGTGGGAAATGCACAAAAACACACAACATTCACAGACAACATGTAAAAAGCATGAAATACACAAAAATAAGCGTGAAAAAACGTCTAAAAAAACACACACTAAAAGAACAGGAAACCTGTAAAATGTACAGAAAAAAACGTGCAAAATTTATGAAAAAACGGTCAAAAACGTGGGAAATGCACAAAAACACAAACACAGACAACATGTAAAAAGCATGAAATACACAAAATAAGCGTGAAAAAAAATCTAAAAAACACACTAAAAGAACAGGAAACCTGTAAAATGTACAGAAAACGTGCAAAATTTATGAAAAACGGTCAAAAACGTGGGAAATGCACAAAAACACAACATTCACAGACAACATGTAAAAAGCATGAAATACACAAAATAAGCGTGAAAAAGTCTAAAAAAACACACTAAAAAGAACAGGAAACCTGTAAAATGTACAGAAAACGTGCAAAATTTATGAAAAACGGTCAAAAACGTGGGAAATGCACAAAAACACACACATTCACAGACAACATGTAAAAAAGCATGAAATACACAAAATAAGCGTGAAAAAAACGTCTAAAAAAACACACTAAAAGAACAGGAAACCTGTAAAATGTACAGAAAACGTGTGCAAAATTTATGAAAAAAAAAGTCAAAAACGTGGGAAATGCACAAAAACACAACATTCACAGACAACATGTAAAAAAAAAGCATGAAATACACAAAATAAGCGTGAAAAACGTCTAAAAAACACACTAAAAGAACAGGAAACCTGTAAAATGTACAGAAAACGTGCAAAATTTATGAAAAACGGTCAAAAACGTGGGAAATGCACAAAAACACACAACATGTAAAAAGCATGAAATACACAAAATAAGCGTGAAAAACGTCTTAAAAACACACTAAAAGAACAGGAAACCTGTAAAATGTACAGAAAACGTGCAAAATTTATGAAAAACGGTCAAAAACGTGGGAAATGCACAAAAACACAACATTCACAGACAACATGTAAAAAGCATGAAATACACAAAATAAGCGTGAAAAACGTCTAAAAAAACACACTAAAAGAACAGGAAACCTGTAAAATGTACAGAAAACGTGCAAAATTTATGAAAAAAACGGTCAAAAACGTGGGAAATGCACAAAAACACACAACATTCACAGACAACATGTAAAAAGCATGAAATACACAAAATAAGCGTGAAAAACGTCTAAAAAAAACACACTAAAAGAACAGGAAACCTGTAAAATGTACAGAAAACGTGCAAAATTTATGAAAAAAACGGTCAAAAACGTGGGAAATGCACAAAAACACAAACATTCACAGACAACATGTAAAAAAAATGAAATACACAAAATAAGCGTGAAAAAAAAAAAACTAAAAAAAAAACACTAAAAAGAACAGGAAACCTGTAAAATGTACAGAAAACGTGCAAAATTTATGAAAAAAAAAAAAAACGTGGGAAATGCACAAAAACACAACATTCACAGACAACATGTAAAAAGCATGAAATACACAAAATAAGCGTGAAAAACGTCTAAAAAAAACACACTAAAAGAACAGGAAACCTGTAAAATGTACAGAAAACGTGCAAAATTTATGAAAAAAACGGTCAAAAACGTGGGAAATGCACAAAAACACACAACATTCACAGACAACATGTAAAAAGCATGAAATACACAAAATAAGCGTGAAAAACGTCTAAAAAACACACAAAAAAAACAGGAAACCTGTAAAATGTACAGAAAACGTGCAAAATTTATGAAAAACGGTCAAAAAAACGTGGGAAATGCACAAAAAACACAACATTCACAGACAACATGTAAAAAAATGAAATACACAAAATAAGCGTGAAAAACGTCTAAAAAACACACTAAAAAGAACAGGAAACCTGTAAAATGTACAGAAAACGTGCAAAATTTATGAAAAAACGGTCAAAAACGTGGGAAATGCACAAAAACACAACATTCACACAACATGTAAAAAAAAGCATGAAATACACAAAATAAGCGTGAAAAACGTCTAAAAAAACACTAAAAAACAGAACAGGAAACCTGTAAAATGTACAGAAAACGTGCAAAATTTATGAAAAAAAACGGTCAAAAAAACGTGGGAAATGCACAAAAACACAACATTCACAGACAACATGTAAAAAAATGCAATGAAATACACAAAATAAGCGTGAAAAACGTCTAAAAAAAAACACACTAAAAGAACAGGAAACCTGTAAAATGTACAGAAAACGTGCAAAATTTATGAAAAACGGTCAAAAAAACGTGGGAAATGCACAAAAACACAACATTCACAGACAACATGTAAAAAGCATGAAATACACAAAATAAGCGTGAAAAAAAACGTCTAAAAAAAAACACACTAAAAGAACAGGAAACCTGTAAAATGTACAGAAAACGTGCAAAATTTATGAAAAACGGTCAAAAACGTGGGAAATGCACAAAAACACAACATTCACAGACAACATGTAAAAAAGCATGAAATACACAAAATAAGCGTGAAAAACGTCTAAAAAACACACACTAAAAGAACAGGAAACCTGTAAAATGTACAGAAAACGTGCAAAATTTATGAAAAACGGTCAAAAAAACGGGAAATGCACAAAAACACAACATTCACAGACAACATGTAAAAAGCATGAAATACACAAAATAAGCGTGAAAAAAAAAACGTCTAAAAAAAACACACTAAAAGAACAGGAAACCTGTAAAATGTACAGAAAACGTGCAAAATTTATGAAAAACGTCGGTCAAAAACGTGGGAAATGCACAAAAACACAACATTCACAGACAACATGTAAAAAGCATGAAATACACAAAATAAGCGTGAAAAACGTCTAAAAAACACACTAAAAGAACAGGAAACCTGTAAAATGTACAGAAAACATGCAAAATTTATAAAAAACGGTCAAAAACATGGGAAATGCACAAAAACACAATATTCACAGACAACATGTATAAAAGCATGAAATACACAAAATAAGCGTGAAAAACGTCTAAAAAACACACTAAAAGAACAGGAAACCTGTAAAATGTACAGAAAACGTGCAAAATTTATGAAAAACGGTCAAAAACGTGGGAAATGCACAAAAACAGACAACATGTAAAAAGCATGAAATACACAAAATAAGCGTGAAAAACGTCTAAAAAACACACTAAAAGAACAGGAAACCTGTAAAATGTACAGAAAACGTGCAAAATTTATGAAAAACGGTCAAAAACGTGGGAAATGCACAAAAACACACAACATGTAAAAAGCATGAAATACACAAAATAAGCGTGAAAAACGTCTAAAAAAACACACTAAAAGAACAGGAAACCTGTAAAATGTACAGAAAACGTGCAAAATTTATGAAAAACGGTCAAAAACGTGGGAAATGCACAAAAACACACAACATGTAAAAAGCATGAAATACACAAAATAAGCGTTGAATACGTCTAAAAAACACACTAAAAGAACAGGAAACCTGTAAAATGTACAGAAAACGTGCAAAATTTATGAAAAACGGTCAAAAACGTGGGAAATGCACAAAAACACACATTCACAGACAACATGTAAAAAGCATGAAATACACAAAATAAGCGTGAAAAACGTCTAAAAAACAAAACACACTAAAAGAACAGGAAACCTGTAAAATGTACAGAAAACGTGCAAAATTTATGAAAAACGGTCAAAAACGTGGGAAATGCACAAAAACACAACATTCACAGACAACATAATAAGCATGAAATACACAAAATA
>JAFMOC010001820.1:20000-27340 GCA_019802505.1 Corydoras sp. C115 | reverse complement strand
ACGTTATAGATCACTCCCCTCACAACAACAACCTCAGTTATAGATCACTCCCCTCACAACAACAACAACCTCAGTTATAGATCACTCCCCTCACAACAACAACCTCAGTTATAGATCACTCCCCTCACAACAACAACCTCAGTTATAGATCACTCCCCTCACAACAACAACCTCAGTTATAGATCACTCCCCTCACAACAACAAACCTCAGTTATAGATCACTCCCTCACAACAACAAACAACCTCAGTTATAGATCACTCCCCTCACAACAACAACCTCAGTTATAGATCACTCCCCTCACAACAACAACAACTCAGTTATAGATCACTCCCCTCCCCTCACAACAACAACAAACCTCAGTTATAGATCACTCCCCTCACAACAACAACCTCAGTTATAGATCACTCCCCTCACAACAACAACCTCAGTTATAGATCACTCCCCTCACTCCCCTCACAACAACAACAACTCAGTTATAGATCACTCCCCTCACAACAACAACCTCAGTTATAGATCACTCCCCTCACAACAACAACCTCAGTTATAGATCACTCCCCTCACAACAACCTCAGTTATAGATCACTCCCCTCACAACAACAACCTCAGTTATAGATCACTCCCCTCACAACAACAACCTCAGTTATAGATCACTCCCCTCACAACAACAACAACCTCAGTTATAGATCACTCCCCTCACAACAACAACCTCAGTTATAGATCACTCCCCTCACAACAACAACCTCAGTTATAGATCACTCCCCTCACAACAACAACAACCTCAGTTATAGATCACTCCCCTCACAACAACAACAACCTCAGTTATAGATCACTCCCCTCACAACAACAACCTCAGTTATAGATCACTCCCCTCACAACAACAACAACCTCAGTTATAGATCACTCCCCTCACAACAACAACAACCTCAGTTATAGATCACTCCCCTCACAACAACAACCTCAGTTATAGATCACTCCCCTCACAACAACCTCAGTTATAGATCACTCCCCTCACAACAACCTCAGTTATAGATCACTCCCCTCACAACAACAACCTCAGTTATAGATCACTCCCCTCACAACAACCTCAGTTATAGATCACTCCCCTCACAACAACAACAACCTCAGTTATAGATCACTCCCCTCACAACAACAACCTCAGTTATAGATCACTCCCCTCACAACAACCTCAGTTATAGATCACTCCCCCTCACAAAACACAACCTCAGTTATAGATCACTCCCCTCACAACAACAACCTCAGTTATAGATCACTCCCCTCACAACAACAACCTCAGTTATAGATCACTCCCCTCACAACAACCTCAGTTATAGATCACTCCCCTCACAACAACAACCTCAGTTATAGATCACTCCCCTCACAACAACAACCTCAGTTATAGATCACTCCCCTCACAACAACAACCTCAGTTATAGATCACTCCTCACAACAACAACCTCAGTTATAGATCACTCCCCTCACAACAACAACCTCAGTTATAGATCACTCCCCTCACAACAACAACCTCAGTTACACTCCCCTCACAACAACAACCTCAGTTATAGATCACTCCCCTCACAACAACAAACCTCAGTTATAGATCACTCCCCTCACAACAACAACCTCAGTTATAGATCACTCCCCTCACAACCAACCTCAGTTATAGATCACTCCCCTCACAACAACACCTCAGTTATAGATCACTCCCCTCACAACAACAACCTCAGTTATAGATCACTCCCTCACAACAACAACCTCACACTCCCCTCACAACAACAACCTCAGTTATAGATCACTCCCCTCACAACAACAACCTCAGTTATAGATCACTCCCCTCACAACAACAACCTCAGTTATAGATCACTCCCCTCACAACAACAACCTCAGTTATAGATCACTCCCCTCACAACAACAACCTCAGTTATAGATCACTCCCCTCACAACAACAACCTCAGTTATAGATCACTCCCCTCACAACAACAACCTCAGTTATAGATCACTCCCCTCACAACAACACAACCTCAGTTATAGATCACTCCCCTCACAACAACAACCTCAGTTATAGATCACTCCCCTCACAACAACAACCTCAGTTATAGATCACTCCCCTCACAACAACAACCTCAGTTATAGATCACTCCCCTCACAACAACAACAACCTCAGTTATAGATCACTCCCCTCACAACAACAACCTCAGTTATAGATCACTCCCCTCACAACAACAACCTCAGTTATAGATCACTCCCCTCACAACAACAACCTCAGTTATAGATCACTCCCCTCACAACAACAACCTCAGTTATAGATCACTCCCCTCACAACAACAACCTCAGTTATAGATCACTCCCCTCACACCAACCTCAGTTATAGATCACTCCCCTCACAACAACAACCTCAGTTATAGATCACTCCCCTCACAACAACAACCTCAGTTATAGATCACTCCCCTCACAACAACAACAACCTCAGTTATAGATCACTCCCCTCACAACAACAACCTCAGTTATAGATCACTCCCCTCACAACAACAACCTCAGTTATAGATCACTCCCCTCACACAACAACAACCTCAGTTATAGATCACTCCCCTCACAACAACAACCTCAGTTATAGATCACTCCCCTCACAACAACCTCAGTTATAGATCACTCCCCTCACAACAACAACCTCAGTTATAGATCACTCCCCTCACAACAACAACCTCAGTTATAGATCACTCCCCTCACAACAACAACCTCAGTTATAGATCACTCCCCTCACAACAACAACCTCAGTTATAGATCACTCCCCTCACAACAACAACCTCAGTTATAGATCACTCCCCTCACAACAACAACCTCAGTTATAGATCACTCCCCTCACAACAACAACAACCTCAGTTATAGATCACTCCCCTCACAACAACAACCTCAGTTATAGATCACTCCCCTCACAACAACCTCAGTTATAGATCACTCCCCTCACAACAACAATAGATCACTCCTCACAACAACAACCTCAGTTATAGATCACTCCCCTCACAACAACCTCAGTTATAGATCACTCCCCTCACAACAAAACCTCAGTTATAGATCACTCCCCTCACAACAACAACCTCAGTTATAGATCACTCCCCTCACAACAACAACAACCTCAGTTATAGATCACTCCCCTCACAACAACAACAACCTCAGTTATAGATCACTCCCCTCACAACAACAACCTCAGTTATAGATCACTCCCCTCACAACAACAACCTCAGTTATAGATCACTCCCCTCACAACAACAACCTCAGTTATAGATCACTCCCCTCACAAACAACAACCTCAGTTATAGATCACTCCCCTCACAACAACAAACCTCAGTTATAGATCAACAACAACCTCAGTTATAGATCACTCCCCTCACAACAACAACAACCTCAGTTATAGATCACTCCCCTCACAACAACCTCAGTTATAGATCACTCCCCTCACACAACAACAACCTCAGTTATAGATCACTCCCCTCACAACAACAACCTCAGTTATAGATCACTCCCCTCACAACAAACAACCTCAGTTATAGATCACTCCCCTCACAACACCAACAACCTCAGTTATAGATCACTCCCCTCACAACAACAACCTCAGTTATAGATCACTCCCCTCACAAACAACAACCTCAGTTATAGATCACTCCCCTCACAACAACAACCTCAGTTATAGATCACTCCCCTCACAACAACAACAACCTCAGTTATAGATCACTCCCCTCACAACAACAACCTCAGTTATAGATCACTCCCCTCACAACAACAAACCTCAGTTATAGATCACTCCCCTCACACACAACAACAACCCTCAGTTATAGATCACTCCCCTCAACAACAACCTCAGTTATAGATCACTCCCCTCACAACAAACAACCTCAGTTATAGATCACTCCCCTCACAACAACAACCTCAGTTATAGATCACTCCCCTCAACAACAACAACCTCAGTTATAGATCACTCCCCTCACAACAACAAACCTCAGTTATAGATCACTCCCCTCACAACAACAACAACCTCAGTTATAGATCACTCCCCTCACAACAACAACCTCAGTTATAGATCACTCCCCTCAGTTAGTATAGATCACTCCCCTCACAACAACAACAACCTCAGTTATAGATCACTCCCCTCACAACAACAACCTCAGTTATAGATCACTCCCCTCACAACAACCTCAGTTATAGATCACTCCCCTCACAACAACAACCTCAGTTATAGATCACTCCCCTCACAACAACAACCTCAGTTATAGATCACTCCCCACACAAACAACCTCATAGATCACTCCCCTCACAACAACAACCTCAGTTATAGATCACTCCCCTCACAAACAAACAACCTCAGTTATAGATCACTCCCCTCACAACAACAACTCAGTTATAGATCACTCCCCTCACAACAACAACCTCAGTTATAGATCACTCCTCACAACAACAACCTCAGTTATAGATCACTCCCCTCACAACAACCTCAGTTATAGATCACTCCCCTCACAACAACAACCTCAGTTATAGATCACTCCCCTCACAACAACAACAACCTCAGTTATAGATCACTCCCCTCACACCAACAACAACCTCAGTTATAGATCACTCCCCTCACAACAACAACCTCAGTTATAGATCACTCCCCTCACAACAACAACAACCTCAGTTATAGATCACTCCCCTCACAACAACAACCTCAGTTATAGATCACTCCCCTCACAACAACAACAACCTCAGTTATAGATCACTCCCTCACAACACAACCTCAACAACAACAACCTCAGTTATAGATCACTCCCCTCACAACAACAACCTCAGTTATAGATCACTCCCCTCACAACAACAACTCAGTTATAGATCACTCCCCTCACAAACAACAACCTCAGTTATAGATCACTCCCCTCACAACAACAACCTCAGTTATAGATCACTCCCCTCACAACAACAATAGATCACTCCCCTCACAACAACCTCAGTTATAGATCACTCCCCTCACAACAACAACCTCAGTTATAGATCACTCCCCTCACAACAACAACCTCAGTTATAGATCACTCCCCTCACAACAACAACCTCAGTTATAGATCACTCCCCTCACAACAAACAACAACAAGTTATAGATCACTCCCCTCACAACAACAACCTCAGTTATAGATCACTCCCCTCACAACAACAACCTCAGTTATAGATCACTCCCCTCACAACAACAACCTCAGTTATAGATCACTCCCCTCACAACAACAACAACCTCAGTTATAGATCACTCCCCTCACAACAACAACCTCAGTTATAGATCACTCCCCTCACAACAACAACCTCAGTTATAGATCACTCCCCTCACAACAACAACCTCAGTTATAGATCACTCCCCTCACAACAACAACCTCAGTTATAGATCACTCCCCTCACAACAACAACTCCCCTCACAACAACCTCAGTTATAGATCACTCCCCTCACAACAACAACAACCTCAGTTATAGATCACTCCCCTCACAACAACACAACCTCAGTTATAGATCACTCCCCTCACAACAACAACTCAGTTATAGATCACTCCCTCACACAACACAACAACCTCAGTTATAGATCACTCCCCTCACAACAACAACCTCAGTTATAGATCACTCCCCTCACAACAACCTCAATAGATCAACAACAACAACCTCAGTTATAGATCACTCCCCTCAACAACATAGATCACTCCCCTCACAACACCTCAGTTATAGATCACTCCCCTCACAACCTCAGTTATAGATCACCAAACCTCAGTTATAGATCACTCCCCTCACAACAACAACCTCAGTTATAGATCACTCCCCTCACAACAACAACCTCAGTTATAGATCACTCCCCTCACAACAACAACCTCAGTTATAGATCACTCCCCTCACAACAACAACCTCAGTTATAGATCACTCCCCTCAACAACAACAACCTCAGTTATAGATCACAACAACAACCTCAGTTATAGATCACTCCCCCTCACACAACAACAACTCACAACACACAAACCTCAGTTATAGATCACTCCCCTCACAACAACAACAACCTCAGTTATAGATCACTCCCCTCACAACAACAACCTCAGTTATAGATCACTCCCCTCACAACAACAACCTCAGTTATAGATCACTCCCTCACACAACAACAACCTCAGTTATAGATCACTCCCCTCACAACAACAACAACCTCAGTTATAGATCACTCCCCTCACAACAACCTCAGTTATAGATCACTCCCCTCACAACAACAACCTCAGTTATAGATCACTCCCCTCACAACAACAACCTCAGTTATAGATCACTCCCCTCACAACAACAACCTCAGTTATAGATCACTCCCCTCACAACAACAACCTCAGTTATAGATCACTCCCCTCACAACAACAACCTCAGTTATAGATCACTCCCCTCACAACAACAACCTCAGTTATAGATCACTCCCCTCACAACAACAACCTCAGTTATAGATCACTCCCAACTCACAACAACAACCTCAGTTATAGATCACTCCCCACAACAACAAACCTCAGTTATAGATCACTCCCCTCACACAACAACCTCAGATTCCCTCACAACAACAACCTCAGATAGATCACTCCCCTCACAACAACAACAACCTCAGTTATAGATCACTCCCCTCACAACAACAACCTCAGTTATAGATCACTCCCCTCACAACAACCTCAGTTATAGATCACTCCCCTCACAACAACAACCTCAGTTATAGATCACTCCCCTCACAACAACAACAACCTCAGTTATAGATCACTCCCCTCACAACAACCTCAGTTATAGATCACTCCCCTCACAACAACAACCTCAGTTATAGATCACTCCCCTCACAACAACAACCTCAGTTATAGATCACTCCCCTCACAACAACAACCTCAGTTATAGATCACTCCCCTCACAACAACCTCAGTTATAGATCACTCCCCTCACAACAACAACCTCAGTTATAGATCACTCCCTCACAACAACAACTCAGTTATAGATCACTCCCCTCAAACAACAAACTCACCTCAGTTATAGATCCAACAACAACCTCAGTTATAGATCACTCCCCTCACAACAACAACCTCAGTTATAGATCACTCCCCTCACAACAAACAACCTCAGTTATAGATCACTCCCCTCACAACAACAACCTCAGTTATAGTTATAGATCACTCCCCTCACAACAACAACCTCAGTTATAGATCACTCCCCTCACAACAACAACCTCAGTTATAGATCACTCCCCTCACAACAACAACCTCAGTTATAGATCACAACAAAACAACCTCAGTTATAGATCACTCCCCTCACAACAACAACAACCTAGTTATAGATCACT
>JAFMOC010001820.1:10000-15000 GCA_019802505.1 Corydoras sp. C115 | reverse complement strand
AGATAATGAATTAAATTAAATCTCAAGGGCAACACGGGTGCCATAGTGGCTTGTTTAGCCTGTTCTCCTGCTCAGCACTAGGGATTCCCGGTTTTGATCCCCATCTGGGTGGAAGTTTCCATGTTCTCCCCGTTTGTCCGCCATGGGTTTCCTCCGGGTTCTCCGGTTTCCTCCCACAGTCCAAAAACATGGATCAAGGTCAATTGAGGTCTCCAAATTGCCCCATATAGAGTGTGTCTGTGTTAGTGAGTGTGTGTCCAGCGATAGATTGCCCCCCTGTCCTGGGTGTATCTGCCCAGCGCCCAAAACATTCTTACCCAAGTGGAACACCTCGGAATGGGACGTTCTAAACGTTCTCATGGGTGTAGCGTGTGAGCATCCCCATACTGTTACATGACTCCGCCCCCTCCATGGACCCTCAAACCGAGCCGCCGCCGACACCGGGACATGTTTACATCACAGACTCCCGGCGCACGGAACACACACACACACACACACACAGCACGCCGGGTTCCGATTGGCCCTGTGGAACGTCAATATGGTGTACCCCCCCCCCCCCCCCCCCGCGCGGTTGCCATGGAAACTGGTTTTTTGGAGGCTTTGCCGCATAGTGACGGGAGATTCTTGCTGCTGATGGAGCGGCTGCCAAGCTTCCATTTGTCACTCCTGCTCCGCACGCCGCAGCCTGCGGGTTCCGCCGCAGAGAGAATCTAGAACCCCGCCGTCCGTCCGTTAAAAACACCGTCATTATTATTATTATTATTAATTAATTAACGACGGTGCCTGATCCATCGGTTCTGCCTGCGTTTTCTCCCCCCGCAGCCTCGATCGGCCTCGTTGGCCTTCTCGCTTTACGCTGAGGCGCCGGGATAGGGCCGGGATAGGCCCCAGTGTTCCAGAGACCCCCGTGGACGGCATGGTGGGGGTGAGATTACAAATATTAAAATATCACCAGAGAATCGAAGGCTTCTCGGATCAAAGCCCCCGTCTATAGAACACGCGAGGGAACACGGAACGCAGCGAGCACGAGAGCGCCCCCCCCCCCCCCCATACCCCTCCCCTGAGAACTAGAACCTGAAACCTGAAACACCGTGGCAACGGACTCATTGTGATGTCATTGTGATGTCACAACCATCGCCCTCCAAATGAGGTCACATGGTGTGTATGTGTGTGTGTGTGTGTGTGTGTGTATGTGTGTGTGTGTGTGTGTGGTTACTCATAGACAGGTCTGGTGTTCCACACGGCGGGCACACCCGGAGCACCGCCGTGTCGGACGTTAAACACACAGCGCCCCCCGCGGTTCTGTGAAGAGCAAGACAGAGATCACAGGGTTCCCCACCGCGATCCTGACACCAATACTGAGCGACCACGCC
This sequence comes from Corydoras sp. C115, assembly GCA_019802505.1. Taxonomy (NCBI): domain Eukaryota; kingdom Metazoa; phylum Chordata; class Actinopteri; order Siluriformes; family Callichthyidae; genus Corydoras; species Corydoras sp. C115. Next base: position 13,627 of record JAFMOC010001820.1, on the reverse strand, counting down.
CTAAACCACGCCCAATCCTGAGCGACCAAGCCCTAGAACCACGCCCAATCCTGAGCGACCACGCCCTAGAACCACGCCCAATCCTGAGCGACCACGCCCTAAACCACACCCAATCCTGAGCGACCACGCCCTAGAACCACGCCCAACCCTGAGAGACCACACCCTAAACCACGCCCAATCCTGAGAGACCACGCCCTAAACCACGCCCAATCCTGAGAGACCACGCCCTAAACCACGCCCAACCCTGAGTGACCACGCCCTACAACCACACCAATACTGAGTGACCACGCCCTACAACCACACCCAATACTGAGTGACCACGCCCTACAACCACACCCAATACTGAGTGACCACGCCCTACAACCACACCCAATACTGAGTGACCACGCCCTACAACCATGCCCTACAACTGAGCAACCACGCCCTAAACCACGCCCAATCCTGAGCAACCACGCCCTACAACCACACCCAATACTGAGTGACCACGCCCTACAACCATGCCCTACAACTGAGCAACCACGCCCTAAACCACGCCCAATCCTGAGCGACCACGCCCAACAACCACACCCAACAACTGAGCAACCACGCCCTAGAACCACACCCTACAACTGAGCGACCACGCCCTAAACCATGCCCAATCCTGAGCAACCACGCCCTACAACTGAGCAACCACAATGAACTACCACACCCTACTACTGAGTAACCACACCCTACTACTGAGTAACCACACCCTACTACTGAGTGACCACGCCCTACTACTGAGTAACCACACCCTACTACTGAGTGACCACGCCCTACTACTGAGTAACCACAACCTACTACTGAGTAACCACAACCTACTACTGAGTGACCACGCCCTACTACTGAGTAACCACACCCTACTACTGAGTGACCACGCCCTACTACTGAGTAACCACAACCTACTACTGAGTAACCACAACCTACTACTGAGTGACCACGCCCTACTACTGAGTAACCACGCCCTACTACTGAGTAACCATGCCCTACTACTGAGTAACCACACCCTACTACTGAGTGACCACGCCCTACTACTGAGTAACCACAACCTACTACTGAGTGACCACGCCCTACTACTGAGTAACCACAACCTACTACTGAGTGACCACGCCCTACTACTGAGTAACCACAACCTACTACTGAGTGACCACGCCCTACTACTGAGTAACCACACCCTACTACTGAGTAACCACAACCTACTACTGAGTAACCACAACCTACTACTGAGTAACCACGCCCTACTACTCAGCGACCACGCCCTACTACTGAGTAACCACAACCTACTACTGAGTAACCACACCCTACTACTCAGCGACCACGCCTTACTACTGAGTGACCACGCCCTACTACTCAGTGACCACGCCCTACTACTGAGTAACCACACCCTACTACTCAGAGACCACGCCTTACTACTGAGTGACCACGCCCTACTACTCAGTGACCACACCCTACTACTGAGTAACCACACCCTACTACTCAGCGACCACGCCTTACTACTGAGTGACCACCCCTACTACTGAGTGACCACGCCCTACTACTCAGTGAACACGCCCTACTACTGAGTGACCACACCCTACTACTGAGTAACCACACCCTACTACTCAGTAAACATGGCCTACTACTCAGCGACCACGCCCTACTACTGAGTGACCACGCCCTACTACTGAGTGACCACGCCCTACTACTGAGTGACCACGCCCTACTACTGAGTGACCACGCCCTACTACTCAGTGACCACGCCCTACTACTGAGTGACCACGCCCTACTACTCAGTGACCACGCCCTACTACTGAGTGACCACGCCAGCTCAGATGTGATCACACATCGGAGTCCCAATTCTTTTGTGTTCCGTTCTTTGGACCAGACCGTTGGAACAGTGTGAACGTTCTAAACTCTGGAATGTTCTTCATACTTCACACCCGGTTCCGAGCAGGTCACCGGGCTCAGACAGAGAACAGGACTCAGCATCTTTCCACGCCGTTCCGCTTTAAACAACGACGGAACCGAACTTCAGACGTTCCAAGGGCATGAGACGGCGCGTTCCGTGCCCTGACAGGAACGTACCCAACCGCCTCCCGAGACATCGCCATTCTCCACGTTTGAGAACCGAACGGAACCCGAATGAGGGCGGCGGGGCGCCGAGGCGAGTGTCCTTATTAGAGGAGACCGCTCGAGTCCCAGTGGAACCGGAGATTAAATAGAACGTGTCAGAGGGGAACGTGCGGAAACGCGTGCGGGGACTCGATTAGCATGCTCATCAGCGACGAAGAGGGACGCTGGGTAACGAGCCATGTGACCAGTGGGCCCAGTGCGGGACGTGACGTTCCGTCTGATACCGGAACATCAGCTCGGATTCCGTCAGGGGTCGGAGAACATTCGGAGAACAGATGGCGTCGGAGCATTTCGTGGTTCCGCAGGACGGGTTCTCCGTACAGTGAGAACACCGTGGTGTGCCGTGGCGTTCCATCGGGTGTGCAAGGTACTTGTGGAGAGCCGGGTTCTATCCAATCAGGTGTTTAGAACTCTGGCGTCACGGCACGACTGAGAACCCATCCACCACCCTAATGATACCCGCTCTGTCAGAGAAGGGAGTGGACACGGACGGAACTTGAGAACGGAACCGGGGAACCGCAGACTCCCTTTCTAAACGGTGGGTGGAGGTGAAAACACGGAGGAGAACCTAATAAAGTGGCCGTCGAGTCTGTGAATCCAAACCCACAGGAGGCTTTTAATCACAGGACCGCGGTTCTAAAGGGAAACTGAAAACCACGAGCGGTTCTGGAGTGAGAACCCAAAGAGGTTCTCACGAGAGCGAAGTTCTCCGAGTGGAACTCGGTTGGTGTGCGGTGCGGCAGGGTGAGAATGCAGTAGCGCGTGGGCGCGAGAACGCGGGAGAGGCGGGTTCTCTAACGAGGCTGGAAGGGACCATTTGTCTTCGTTATCGGATCGCACTGGCGGCGTTCTGAGTCAGACACTTCGGTGGAACCCGGCTCCGCCCTCCGAACGGCGGGGGGGGGTGCTCGTGTTGCCGTTCCACATGAGTGGACGGCGGAACGTCAGTCGGGTTCCACTGGCGGTCTCTGAACCTGTCATCGTCATGGACCAACTGCAGCTTCAGGGTACTGAAGAACGTAATAATGGAACCATCGTCGCGGTTCCGCTTCCGCAGCTGCACGTGGTGCGGAGAACGTTCCCGGCGCTGCGGCACCGAGAACTTGGCGCGGGGACGGCGCAGGACGCTGTGAGGTTGAGGTTCCCACGTCAAAACTGTTAATGGCCGTCAGATTTCTAGACAACTCTGGTTCTACTGACTCAAAGGGCGTCTGGAGATTCCAGTGGGTTCGTTTCACAAATCGAGATGTGGTGTTCCTCAAGGTTCGATCATGGGGTCCTTCCCCCTTTATTCCCCTCAGTAGAACCCTGTGACCAGCGGGACCCCTCTGATCTCTCAGAGTTCTGTTGAGAACGGTTCTGTCATGTCATCACCCTTAAACCAATGTCCCTAAAGCACGCACCTGCAGAGAACCTACCAAACTCCACACAGATTCTTACGGGCGTTTCTTATGGGGGGGGGGGCGCCGTGTTTCCTGCAACGATGCCACCCGATCG
>JAFMOC010001820.1:0-5000 GCA_019802505.1 Corydoras sp. C115 | reverse complement strand
CACGCGTTACATCACAGCCGAGCTATTAATAGAACGCTCGGTGCCTCGACCCGGTCAGTGGAACATCCACCGCTACGAGGAACCGATCAAAGCAGACGGACGCGGAGACATCCACCGCTAAAAAAGACTCCACATCAAACACGACACCACGCGGAGAACGTGTGGAGAACCGATGACGCAACACACACACACACACACACACACACACACTGCTGAAGACCGTCTCCATACATTAATTATAGAACACGCTCCGGAACCGCGAGGCCCCGGGTTCCACCGACACTGCGCCGCAAAAACGGGTTCCTCGTCCTCACGTCCCCAGAACACGGGTTCTAGATCCCTCGCAGCCCTGTGAAGGGTCCCTGTTCTCTGATTCCGCCCCCATGTCCATTAGAGACCCGACTGACGGGAACCCACTGAGTTCCCGACGTCCTATAGCGGAACCCGTTCCGTCCTCCGACACATCGGTAAGATGTCTTTTGGAGGGAACTGCAAGGAGGTTCCGTTGCTGGATCCCTGGTTCTCGAGTGTCCGTCCGTCAGTCCGCTGACGGCCTAGAAATTAGAACCGGGGTTCCATCTGCCATGTTTAAAACACGACACCGGTCCGGGGCCGCGGCGCTGGTTCTAACGGAGGTGACGAGGACAGGGTTCTGCACCTTTCTGTAGCGTCGGTTCTCGTGTTCCACGCGTACGAGGGACCGAGGCCACGGTACTGCAGGACAGTCTGGCGCACCGGTGCGTTCTCACATTACAGAACGTAGAACCCGAGACCCCAGAACACGGGTTCTAGATCCCTCGCAGATCTATGAAGGGTTCCTGTTCTCCGGTTCCACCCCCATGACCATTAGTGACCCGACTGACGGGAACCCACCGAGTTCCTGAGGTCCTACAGCGGAACCCGTTCCGTCCTCTGACACCTGGTTAAGATGACTTTTGGAGGGAACTGGAAGGAGGTTCCGTTGCTGGATCCAGAACCTGGCTCGCCGTTCTACTGAACTGCAATACTGTTAAGGGTTCTGTCAGGTTCTTCTACACGGAACCGAGGCTTTAGAGCAGTGGGGTTCCACCTGACTGTTCCACGTTCTAGATCATCAGAGGTGGAGCTCTGGTAGACTTCTTCAGTGCTGGATCCATAGAGTAGGTTCTTGGTTCTAAAGGTCTTGACATTAAAGAGCGGGCAGATGTTCTGCAGCAGAACGAGAAGACGTGACCACCGTCACACGCCAACAGAACGGAACCCCCCCACACACACAGAACCCGAACTGAGAACGGGAACCAGTTCTCCTCACCGATGTCCGCTGGAAACCTCGCAACCAAGAGGAACCGAAGTGGAACCAAAGAGTAGCCAATTGGGGAACACCGTCGTTGCTCCGGCAGGTGTAGCGTGCGGAACGCCTCGGGTTCTTTCATCCACGTGGGAACCACCGATAAGGTGAGTTCTGAAAGGTTCTCTGCAACTTGGAGGGATTTCCGTCGATCCGGAACCGTTCGGTGGAACCCAGGCGCCGTCGGGTTCTGTGCGGTTCCGTAATTCCAGTTGACGGTTCCGCACTCAGAGCGTTTTGAGGTTCTCGAGGTCCTCCCTCGCAGAGGATCCCCTCGCAGGTTCCGCCGCAGAAAGGCAGCGTGCATTAAGGTTCCGAGCATTAAGTGTGACCCGCGGTTAACGGCCCGCCACTCCGGAACGTTCCACTCAATGGCGCCACACAAAGGCTCGAGTGCCGCGAAGAAAGGGAACGCTCAGAGTGCGGTCTGCGCCCCTCGCACCGCCGTGACCGCGGGCGGTACTCTTCCGGTCAGCGGCCGGCGCGTTCCGAAATAGGGCCTCCATTGTGGAACCGCACAGGACGCCATTCAGACGGAACCCCGGGAGACATGCGTGTTCTCAAAGCCAGCGCGTCCGTGGACTCGGACAGCGGCGCGCCGGTCGCTTTTAGGGTCACTGCACCGGATTCGCACGCCGCCGCCCGCGGAACCGTCCACTCCAAGGGTGAACGCTCCCCACACGCAAGGTTCCACGTAGAATGGGATGATTCCCATTAGGGGGCGCTGCAGCAGAACCTCATACTCCTTCTGCACCTCCCTCTCCACCCTCCATCCTCCAACACCCTCCTCCTCCACCACCTCCCTCCAATTCCATCCTCCACCACCATCCCTCCTCCACAACCCTACATCCTCCATACTGCTCCTCCACCCTCCAACTCCACACTGCTCCTCCACCCTCCAACTCCATACTGCTCCTCCACCCTCCAACTCCCTCCTCCACAACCCTCCTCCATACTGCTCCTCCACCCTTCTCCTCCACCCTCCACAACCCTACATCCTCCATACTGCTCCTCCACCTCCAACTCCCTCCTCCACAACCCTCCATCCTCCATACTGCTCCTCCACCCTCCACCCTCTAACTCCCTCCTCCACAACACTCCTCCTCCATACTGCTCCTCCACCCTCCTCCTCCACCCTCCAACTCCCTCCTCCACAACCCTCCATCCTTTATACTGCTCCTCCACCCTCTAACTCCCTCCTCCACAACACTCCTCCTCCATACTGCTCCTCCACCCTCCTCCTCCACCCTTAATCCTCCTTCTCCACCTTTCTCATCCACCCTTCATCCTCCTCTTCCGTCCTCCACCCTTCATCCTCCTCCTCCACCCTCACTCTCCTTCTGCACCCTCCTCCCTCAGCTCATCCACCCACAGGCCCTCGCTCACCCTCCTCCTCCACGCTCCTCCACCGCTTCAGTGATCTTTATGTAAATGATGTTCTGCGATGTTCTCCGTCTTTGGAACCTCAGCGCTGTACTCAGAACGTAACGGGTTCTCTGACGCTGACTCATCAGCAGTAACGAGTCGGTCATTTTAACGCGATTACAGCGGAGACGTTCGGGGGGTGCGGAGTCAGCGCGGCGCCTGCCGGCCGGAGCCGTCCTGCAGCACGTCTCAGGTTCTGCGCAGAACGTCCCTAATTCTCTGAGTGCCTGCTCTGTCGGAACCTCCACCACGCTGTCCTCAACTCAGGCGGTCGAGCAAACTGAGCTCTGGGTTCTCACCGGGTTCTCCGGTTTCCCCCCCCGGTCCTATTGGGGTGGTGGATGATCCTCAGTACTGCGGTGACTCTGACGTGGTGGTGCGGGTGCTGTGGGTGCGTGTTGAGGAAACCGACGGAACCCGTTTCTACGTCGCCCCCACAACGCCGGGACGGATCGATCGGTCCTGCATCCTATCCCTGCACCGCAAACCTCATTCGCTCCCTGATTCGCACACGTTCCGCAACGCACGACGGAACCGAGACGAGTCCCCCCCCCCCCGCCCCCCCATCACCCCGGGCAACGACGGTGGCCGCTGTTACGCAAATGGAGAACGCAGAACCGACGTGTAAGCGATGCGGAACCAACCGATGAAACTTTAGCACAATTCACAAGTTGTTCGGAAACACGTGGGCTGCAGAGGAACCTGAGAACCGAGAAACCATTCGGTGAGAACCGAGAACCGCTCGGTGAGAACCATTCGGTCGAGAACCATTCAGAGAGAGCCATCTGGTGAGAACCATTTGGTGAGAACCGAGAATCCGCTTGGTGGAAACCATTCGGTGGAGACCGCTCGGACACGGATGAGGGGAACTCATTTAGGAACTAAATTAGGTTCTAAGCACCTAATAACAATAAGGTTCCCAACATCATGAGCACAGAGGAACACAGGGTTCTAACTGCAGGAGGACAACACACAAGCACCACCACCACAGTGCACACACACACACACACACACAAACACACACACACACACACACACACACACACACACACACACACACACACTACCACCACAGTGCACACACACACACACACACACACACACACAAACACACACACACACACACACACACACACACACACACTACCACCACAGTGCACACACACACACACACACACACACACACACACAAACACACACACACAAACACACACACCACCACCAGACCCCCGTGCACACACACACACCACACACAACCACACACACACACACACACACACCACACACAGTGCACAGTGCACACACGCACACAAACACACACACTCACACCACCACCACAGTGCACACACACACACACACACCCACACACACCACACACACCACACACACACACACACACACAACAAACACACACACACACACACACAACCAAACACACACACACACACACCACACACAAACAAACAAACAAACACACACACACACACACACACACACAACAAACACACACACAAACAAACACACACCACCACAGTGCACACACACACACACACACACACACAGACAAACACACACACTCATACACAGACACACACACACACACCACCACCACCACAGTGCACCACACACACCACACACACAGACACACACACAAACCACCACAGTGCCACACACACACACACACCACACACCACAAACACACACATACACACCACACAAACAACAACAACACCACCCACACAACACACACACACACACAAACCACCACAGTGCACACACACACACACAAACAAACACACACACACAAACACACACACACACACAAACCACCACAGTGCACACACACACACAAACAAACACACACACACACACACACACACACACACACACACACACACACCCTGAGCTGCTCTGGTTTATTTTGGGAACAGGACTGCAGGACCAGCTGGTCAGGAACCCGAAGGGTGCCCAATTCCTCGACTGCTCGCTGGGTTTGTCAGAGGAACCACAGTGACCCAGCGGGAACCGAACGCGAGGGTGCCGCATTCCTCGACTGCCGCCTCCACCTGTCAGAGAACCCACACTGACCCCGCGGGGAACGCATCGGCCACCACCTCCACCACCTCCACCTGTCAGAGAACCCACCCTGACCCCGCGGGAACCGCATCGGCCACCACCTCCACCACCTCCACCTGTCAGAGAACCCACCCCACCCCGCGGGAACCGCATCAGCCACCCCACCACCACC